>NDXB01007133.1:194533-211846 GCA_002631895.1 Agapornis roseicollis | reverse complement strand
GGGGGGGGGATGGGGGGGGTGTCTCACCATTCCCCCATTAAATCCATCATGAGATGATGCTGTGCCTAAAATCACCAATTTAAGATTTAAGGGGGATTTTTGTTGCTTGTTTCCCTGCAGAGAAATTAATCCCCACCTCAGTACCCCATGGGGTTCTCATTTCTATCCCCATCATCATTACACATGAACTCAGCAGCCAGCTCCCTCAAGGCATTCATTTCAACAGTCCAAACCTCATCCCTCCTGTGCTCGGGTGGGTTTTGCCAACCTCCAAGACAATATTAACACTGATTTTTAATTAGGAAATAATGTGGAATATTGGCCTCGGAGCAGGCAGTGAATTTTATTCCTATTTATTGAGCTGAAAAGCAAGAGATTGATGGAATGGGGAGGGAAACAGCCCACTTTGAAGACCACGGCTGGTGTTGATTGATAAGATACCTGTTGAGTTGATGGCTCTGGCCTTGCCAAGGCTCATTGAACACCTACATCAATATTTGAAGAGCATCCTCATCTCATCTCAGAGGATGGGGCTTCCTTGCCCATAAGCGAAGCAACAGGGCAGAGCTTTACCCGCGGTGACAGGCAAAGCCCTTGTAATTAGGCTTTAATTGCCACTGGCCTGTCAATGATGCTGGGGTAAGTAGTGGGGCCACAGCTCAACAGGGGGGAGCTGGGATGTGCTTGAAGGATGTTGAGCCCCTTTGGTCTCTTGGGTTCTCCCCCTCTGTTTATTGCATCTGAAAACAATAAGCGGCGTTCAATAAGCGCCAGCAATAATAATGCATCCCAAATGTCTATTTTTACCATGCCCCCAAGACACAGCATTAAAAGATGCTGCCAAGGTTCACTTCCCAGGATATTCTCACTCCCTCCCAGTGGGATGGGCTTGTGTTGGCGTGATGCCTTCATCCCCTTGCAGCCTGGGGCAGCATCAAGAGGACCCAGAGCAGAGATGCCAACCCACCATCAGAGAGCTGCCATGCCTGACTCGCTGTATCCAATGGTGGGGCTTCAGCAAACTATGGTCCCATGCCAAGGGGCACACAACAGCCTCATCCACCCTACTCAAGTCTTGGGTCAACCCAAAGGCTACCAAAGAGTTTCTTTCAGCTCTTTGAAAGAAGTGTCTTTTCAGACACCAAAGCATCTTTGGAAAGCACATTTGCTGCCTTAGCAGAATGGCACAAACTTCCACTGGGTAGTTAGTCATTGCTAATGACTACACCCTGCCCTAATACTCCACTTACAAAGGATAAATTGCCAGTTAGATTAATTCAGCACAAAGAGAGCCAGGTGATTTGTAAAGGAAAAGAAGAGGATAAAAGAAACTTCCCGGCTGTTTGAGCAGTGATTTGTAAGGAGCTCTGCCACCACCCTGCCCAAAGCTGCTCGGAAATTACACGGATACAAGGGTTTAGAAGATGGAGTGAGGAACAGAGCTGTTCTCTCAATGAGGCTTTGCCATCCCGAGATGGCCTCACACCATCACCACAGCCAAAACCTTCCCAAAAGGGTGACAAGGACAAAGCAGGAGCTGGGTAGTCACGGTCCATTCACAAAGAAGAAGGGGGTGCTCTCAGCCAGGCTCACAGCAGCTGCTCCAGAGGGACCAGAATGGGGCAATTCATGGCCAGCACAAGCCACCCTTGCCCTGCAACCACCTTGCCTCACCCTTCCTCAACCCATGGCCTGGAAGTGCTGGTCTGGCTCTGCAAACCCAGCCCCAGGACTTCAATAAGTGCTTTGAAGGCCCCAGCCATAGATCCATCAACATGCATCCCCCTGACCTCCTCTCATGGGGTCCTGGTCTCCATGGATCCCCCGTGCTCCAGAAGAGGTGGGTCACTGGCCAAGAAGCATCCTTTCTTGTCTCCCAAGAGAAAGGATTCCGTCTGGTTGCAGATGTGCTGCTTGGTCGTCTGCCACAGCTCTAAAAGCATCTACTCTCAAGGCAGGTTTGCCTTTTGGTTTAATAGCTGGAGAATAGGGAAGCTTCCTGGTTGACAGGATGGTCCCATCTGCTGTTTATCCTCTAAAACTCATTTTGCCTCACCTAGGGAGACTCTTAGCACAGAATAACACTCTGGTATATAATAAATAATCATCCATTTCCCTTAGCAACTTAAATCCTAGGGATGCAGAGAGCAAGGGCATGGCCAACCACCCTGATCATCTCCAGATTCACTTCTACAGCAGCTCTCAAATCAACTGCTAGGAGATGGGTAGAGTTGAAATGAGAGGGAAAGGTTCCCCATCAGATTGCCCTGGCTTTCTTACCACATACTGCATTTCTGCAGAGAAGCAGTAGTAAGAAAGGGTGGCTGCATCCAGATGCTCTGCCTCTCCCTGCTGTTAAAAGGTACCCGGGAACTGCCTGACCTGAATATCTATTAATCGGATGAGGCAAACAAAGCCNCCGATCTAGCAGTAGTAAGAAAAGGTGGCTGCATCCAGATGCTCTGCCTCTCCCTGCTGTTAAAAGGTACCCGGGAACTGCCTGACCTGAATATCTATTAATCGGATGAGGCAAACAAAGCCCCAGGCATCTCTGATGCTGCTGCTTGCAATGCAGCCAGCTCTGGGCTGCTCCATCCCAGGGCAGTGCTCTGCAAACAGCAGATCACATCTGCAAACAGCAATTCTCTGCTGGTTTTCACCCCCCATCTGTGAAAAATTCACCTTTGCAGCGCGCAGGCTGGTGAAATGAGTAAAGAAGAGGGTAGCCAGCAAAATGATTCCTGCAATTACATCCCTGCTTCCTGGCTGAAACCAGACCCCTTTTTGGCAGTGAGAACTCATCAAGTTTTCAGAGGTTGGTGTTCTGAGGACAAGATGCAGGGAACCAAAGGCTGGGGGCAGCAGACCAAACCTCTCTCTGCACTCTGAAACCAGGTTTTTCCTATCGCAACAGGCAGCTCTCACCAGGTTTTAGAACCACAGAATGAGTTGAAAGGGACCTTAAAGCCCATCCAGTTCCAACACCCTGCCACAGGCAGGGTCACCTTCCACTAGAGCAGCTTGCTCCAAGCCACCTCCAACTTTCTTGGACCTCTTCAGCCCTGTTTGGTGCCAAGGGTTGTCATTTGGGTGGAGAATATGGATGCGCACTGACCCTCTGCTTGGTGCAGCCCAGCTCACTGCTACGACCCCAGTATAGACCAGCACACCAAAAGTTGTTACTCAATCAATGTTTTAATTGACTTGAGCAGAAGACATGGTTTCTATACACTGGGCTATCAGCCCCAATTGGTACAAAATTAGGTAACAAAAAAACCCCCTCATTTTAAAAACAAACCTAAAATGGGCATTTATTAAAACCAGAAAGATACAAAAGCACCTCTGCCTGCTCACACCCTTCCTGCCTCCTGGAACCTCTTGAACAGTGCTTTGTCTGCCTGAAGGGTGAAGGTCAAAGCCCGTTTCTGGTAGTAGGTGGAGTCCAGCACTAGGTTGTCAATCACATCTGTCAGGAGATGGGCTCTCTCTACGGAGATGCCCGGAGCGTCGTAGCCCAGGGCGGTGAAATGCACGTGTAGATGGTAGTAGGAGGGATGATAGTGCAGGTAGATGCGCAGCTGGGAGCCAGGCACGCCAAAACGCTTCATTATAGCCTCCTAAGGAGAAAGGAAACCACCACAGGTCAGGACTGGAACACACAGTGAAGGCACGGTGGCAAGCAGTGTGTGGACAGGCTTGGAAGGAGCATCCCTGAATGGCGGAGAGAAAGACAGAAGTGATTTCTGCTTCTCCATCCTCACAGCAAGGGAGAGGGGAGGGACAGAGCATTCCCCATCCTGTATTTTGGCTTCCACAGGGCTGGAGGAATGCCTTCAGCTGCCCCACATTCTTCCCCTGGTGCTCATATCACTTTCCATTCTACCCTTATCACTCCAGCTCACCCGGTGAGTTACAGCGATCTGTTACCAGCCAGTGTAATTAAAGCTCTGAGCAGTGCTGGTGAGCTCTGGCACGCTGGCTGGGTGCACTGCAATCCCCTGCCTAATCTCTTCATTAATCTCCATTTTCCCCAGTGCAATTACTTCCTGAGTTTTTAAGGCAGTGAAGGAAAGAGAAGCTATCATGCATCCATCTGCACCAAGCATGCCCTAGCACAAGGCTGGTAAACACTCGTCTGCCAGTGAAATCAGTCAAGGGCTTAGGAGGAACCATAGAATCAACCAGGCTGGAAAAGACCTTTAAGATCATCAAGTCCAACCGTTCCCCCAATACTGCCAATTCCACCACTAAACCATGTTACTAAGGGTCTCACCTACATGTTGTTTGGACACTTCCAGTGATTCCACCACTGCCCTTTTACCAGTGTGGATAAGATGGGGCTGGAATCCTGCAGCTCTCTGCTAACAGAGATGTATTGAGCACCCCTAAGCCACTTTGAATGGCCCATGGTTTTCCAGTACCCCAGGGAAAGGTGCTCAGAACCTCGGTTCATCACCTACAGTCCCCACGCAGGTGCTGTGGGTGGGTAGGTTGGTCACCAGTGACGCTGTGACAAGCAGGCTGTGCAATCCTAGCCAGGAGAGCAGCGTTGAACCAGCCATCTCTTACCTTCCCTTCTTGCAAGATGTTCCTCAGTAGAGGGAGGTGCTCAGCAGTCAGGTCCCGAAGAGACTTGACCTCCCTGCGGTGAACAAGGGCTATCAGGTAGAGGTCGTCCAGCTGCAGAGAGAGATGGAGGTCACTACAGAGCAGATGGAGGCATGAGCACTTTGGACCTAACACACCAAACCCAGCTTGTGTGATAAGGGGCTACCTCCAGCATGTTTAGCCCACACCCAAGCTGGGTTGAACCCAGTATGAAGCTCCCAGCATAAGATGCATTCACCCACTGCATCTCTAAGCATCATTGCTGGGCAAATGAGGTTTGCCCCGCACTAACTAGGATACAACAGCTTCACCCCAACCCATATACAGTAGGACCACAAGTATCTCCTCAGCTTTAAAGGCAGATCAATTGATCAACTCTTTTCTACACAGCCCTTGCACGTTCACAACACACCCCTGAACATCTCAAATACATTGTCCTGGTGCAGATTGAGGCTGGCACCCACCCTACTCCATGGCATGTGCCAGCACTGTGAGCACAGCCCTTTTAGCTCAGTGGCTCATCTCCACACTCAGATAAGGATTTACAGTGAGTCACAGCAGCCAGAATGGCAACTGTAGATGTTTCCAAGTGAAAACCTTCCCACATTTCCATCGTGCAAATAGCTCCACTTCCAGTCACACCAATCCTATAAATAACTATTTTCAAGACCTAATCGGTCACTGGACAACACCAGTGCAGTAAACCACCCATTGAGCAGCTCTCAGGCAGACCTTTGGCATCTCCCAAAGCACTTCAATGTTTAACAAGACATAGAGATGTGGATCATTACACTTTAAAAGTAAATCAAAATAAATCCTATCTCCTGCAGCTGTCCAATATGAACACTGCATATAAAAGGGTTTAGATATCTGAGACCATCTGGCTCTTTGGAAAGAGCTGCTCATGCCAAAAGATGCTCTGAGGACCCCAACTCGGGGCTCTTGAACACGAAGCTGTTGTTTGCACCCAGCCAGCACAACGATGCTCATGGTTCCGTTTGATTCCCAAAGCAGCTTGTGCACAGCTTGTATCAGCTTGTCTTCTTTGGAGCAGGGCTGGCTGGCGGGAGGAAAAGCAAACAGCTCTCCTCCTTTAGAACAACATCTGCATGTTGCTGTTTGAAACAAATAAGGCTGTTGCTAAAAAGGCTCTGACTGATGTCATGCCGGGCATCATTTCAGGCAACGCCTCAGGGTTCCTGCGGGTTTGAGAGAGGCTCAAAAGGAGTGGGAAGAAAGCACAAAACCACACAAAAAGGCTTTAAAACATGAAAAAACACCAAACCAAAACCAAAAGAAATCAACTCAAAACCTCTACCAAGGTTGGGCAGAAGGAGCTGATGCAGCACCCAGAAGGTTAAGGATGGCAGCAAGCACAATGGAAAGGAGAAATGTTCCTCCTGTTCATCAGCCTGATAGAATTCCAGGTGAATTCACACCATTCCATGGGCTAAGGTAGTGCTGTGGAAGGGATTTCAGGAGTCCTGCTGGGAGCAATGCCTTGCTTCTCTAATTTAATTTAGTAGCCTTGCCTGTTTGATGGGAGGAGGCAGAAGGAACCTGTGCCTGTGGTAGCCCCAGGGCTGCCAGGATAAGCTCTGGCTCAGCATCACCCACAGCCAAGAAGAAATTCCTTGGCTCAAAGGCAGAAGTCAACAGCCCTTGCTGGGATGCTGGCTCGCCTGCCTGGGAAGGAGACAGGCAAAGGGCTTGGTTAGCCCCAGGGATCTCTTGCTGCAGACAGCAGCCCAGCGGTGTGAAGAAATCAAGAAGATCCTGTCCAGCATAACAAGAGGCTCTCCCAAGGACATATTCCACCATTTCAGCACTTCCTGACCATGCCGCCTGTAAGATGTGGGTACAACAGGTCCTTAAAGCACAACTTTTAGCCCATCCATCTGTAATCCTGATGCGAGTTGTGAAGCTTGGCTGCTGCGAGTGATGATTTACACTGAGGCTTTGCTTGAAGCATATTACCAACCTGAGAGTAAAAGGCACTGAACAAGGCACAGTTCAAACTCCCCAGGCATCAGTCTCTGCAGGAAGAAGGTTTTGCTTCCCAGAGGAGAAGCAGAAATTCTGGTTTGGTTACCCCATCACTGTTTGATAAGGGATTTGTCACAATCGGATGTGACCAGAGATTGTTCTACAGTGACCCACTCACCTGTGCTCACCCAGCACCAGCACAGAAACACAGAGTTGTGCTGCACATGAGTTACAGCCTGGTTAAAACCCTCTGTGTTTTAGTGAATGGGCACTCCCATGAGGGGTTAAGCAGCTGCTCCTAAGCTATAAACCATCTGTTTAACATTGCATGGAGGAGAGTTAATCACAGCAACCAAAGGACAACATCCAGCCCTCTTTGTCCCTAAAGTTGAGGCTTGCAAAAAGAAACAAAGCCCCAACCAAGTTCAGAAGGAGCAAACACGCAGCTGGCTTTAGGTTCAAACACATCACAGCACCATTTGGGCTAATACAGGAAAGAGAAAGGGAACCTAATAAATAAATCACAACCAGCAGCAGTGGGAACAGCCTAAGTTTTGCAGTGGCCACAATTAGCGTGATAAAAGGCCCTGGCAATACCATCACTTAATGACAGCAGGAAGAGGAAGGACACATTCCCCTACTAAAACTTTCATTAGCCTGCTATTAGCAGCATGAAAGTGGACATTTCCTCTGGATTATCTTCAGTCAAGCAGCATCCCTCCAAAGCTAAGAGGAGCAAACCAACCTGGTTTTGATTCCACTTAAAATCTGGAACCAGAACAAAGCCATCACAAGGATCTGGGTTTTCATGGATGATTCGATCGGCCTCAGCTTTCTTCTCCAGGATATTATACACCCACTGAAAGAGAAATATGTGATTTAGAAACCAGAAGAGAAAACAACCACCTCAAGCACAATTAGCCCAAGCTCATGGATTAGCGCACATTCCCTGCAACTAGAACATAAAACCCAAACCAAGCCAAACAACAACTTGATTTTAAGATGACCAAATCATCTCACGGCTGGTAACATTTGTAGTTAATTATCTGTAACACTCCAACAACAAACTCCAGGCTGTTATGAGCCCTTCAGTGAATAGATTCCACACACACACACACACACGACCCTGCTGTGTGGCACTGCACTGATTTATTCAGGCAGTTTTGCTTTCTCTCAAGCATTAAGAACTGGCCACAGCAGGAGATGAGGCGCTGAACACAGAGGGGTTAGCCCAGTGTAGAAACAGCTGCATTTGCCCCTAGGAGGATGTGAGGATAACCCTCCCCAGTGGGGTCTAGCAATACTCCAACGACCTGGCCGCTCCAGAGATGGAGCTGCTGCAAGCACTAAACACCCATGGCAAGGGGTCGGAACTAGATGAGCTTTGAGGTCCCTTCCAACCCAAACCATTCTATGGTTCTTTACACCTCCAAAATGCACTTTGAGTCTATCATCAAATGAGGTTTTAAAGCACCATTTTCCCCACCAAATTTAGGTGTGAAATGCTTTGGTCAGGCCGGGAAGGTGCAGCCAGTCTCTCTGAGCTCAGTTGATGGTTGCTGTACACACTAGACACTCAAAGGAACTCTTCTGGGGAGCTCTGTCAAGACTTTAATTAATCAAATCAAAACTTAGGATCATTGTGAAGTGACCTGAATATATCCCTTAGTGAGAAACCAACCCCTCCTCCCTTGATCTGGGTTTTTTGCTTAAATTCCTGGTCTTTTCTCCTAGCAACAACATCATAGAGAAGATTAGATTCTCCAAGTGATTTTGGAAAGCATGGCACAAGATCATGGTGCTCTGTGACCCTGGAAGGAAAGCAGGCCAGGAAATGGAAGTTTGCCCCTTGGTTTGGTGCTATGCCTGTTCTTGTCACATATCCAAGCTATCAGTGCCCTGAATAAGCTCACTGATCAGATGAGCTGGATTTTAAACCCAAATGCTGCCTCATGTGATGAGCAGGTCATCAGCTGCCTGCTCTTGCTGTTTCCAGCATAAGCCCAGTGAGGACAACACACGTCCAAAGACTGACACCACAGTAAGACTATTATACTGAAAGCATCCGGGCTTTGCCTCCTCCAGCAGAACACAGAGAGGCCTCTGTAGTCCCCTGATATTTCAGTTACCCAACATATTTCCCCTTTCTACTCGTCAAAGCCAGTTAGATAAAGACAAGAAATAGCATTATCAATGGCTGGTTGTCTTTGGGGGGCTTTATTTTTAATGGATAGCCTCAGCAGACCAAGGATTTGGTTTATTCCCCCTTCTGCACAGGCTGGCATGAACTGATCCCTACAGACTTGTGTTCCTTTGGTCTCTAAAGAAGAGGAGAGGAGTGATCAAAACAGATGTAAACCAGGAAAAACAATCCATTGCTGCTGCCTGGGGTGAGGACAATAAAAGCACAGCTTTACCACAGGACTAGGGACTGAATGGCAAAGGAGCTGTAGGCAAAGTTCAAAGAGTGAGTTCTGATGCAGTAATCCAAGAACAATCTGTGCCTTTCCATTTCCACAACACCCAAGAGGCTCCTAGAACGACACCAATGCCCAGGGAGCCACCCTTGGAAAGGAGGAGGAATGTCCCAGCACAGAAAGACTCCAGAAACCTTGGGAAAGGCCAGATTGCCAGGGGAGGGGGCTCCCCCCCTCTGTTGCACTCTGGGGCAACAACACAAGAGGGACACGGAGCTGTTGGAGGGAGGCCAGAGGAGGCCACAGGGATGCTCCAAGGGCTGGAGCAGCTCTGCTCTGGAGACAGGCTGAGTTCTGGGCTGGGTCAGTCAAGGAGACCAAAGACACCCACTCTGCAGCAGGGAATCAGTGGTATCCATACCTGGATGCTGAAGCTCTGGGATTGGATGTAGGGCAGCGTTATGTCCTTGTAATCCTCCCAGGTTTCATGGATGAGGTGCACCTCTTGGCGCAGGTACTTCTGAAGGTGTTTCTCCGTGGCAGGGTACACCACTGTGGTCTTTATCTCTAGAAACAAACACGTTTGTGTACAAAGCCCACGCTACTTCCTGCAATACCCAATAAATCTGTTTTCCTTCCCAATAAATGCCCCACTAAAAGAGATACCATTCTTATCTTATGGTGGAGGAGAACAGACATGGAAAGCAAACAAGTGCTTTAACCTCCCAGGCTGCCACTGCTCTTGTTGAGGGATAAGCCAACAACACAGCCGGGGCCTGTCTTTCTAGTTCAGTGGAGAAGTTTGCTGTCTGAAAGGGCTTTTTCCCACACTTACTCTTTCAGGCATTTCAACAACATCAGGGCAGAGCTGGGGCTCCCATGCATGCATTCAACAACCAGGACAGAAACACCACCCCAGGGCAGAGATGTATCCTCCTCATACTTAAATCTAAAGCTCCTAGCAGACACCCAGCAACTTTCTCCAGCCACAAGAGCAGCCATGGTGTGAGCTGCAAGCAGCAGGGCCAGCACATGGAGTGACTCCTTCGCAGAGCTCTCAGGCATCACAATGCTTGGCCTTGAGCCCTGAGCACAGGAGGCAAAGAGGTCAAGGGCATGGGGATGGATCCAGAGCAAACAATGTGGGTTGATAAGTTAACAGAACTTGGGATGAGCTGAGGGAAGAGCGGGTGATTCCCCTGCACCACCTGACAGTGAGGATTCAGCTGATGACTGAAGAAAAACAGTTTCTGTTCACCTGAAGATTAAACTGCTGCATAGTTTGTGTGTCATTAAACAGGACACAAGCACACACTTCATCAGCCTCTGCAGTAAATTGCCAGTGCTGCAGCTTGCACCCAAAATGGGCACAAACCCCACAGGTTACACACTCACCATGGTACCAGACAGCCATGCTTCATGCATTATGCATTTAAATGCACAGGCAAACACTGAATATAAATATAGTATTAATATTAGACAAGCTGAGACTGGGCTTGTTCAGCCTGGAGAAGCCCAGATAAGCTGTGGCTGTCCCATCCCTGGCAGTGTTCAAGGCCAGGTTGGATGGGGTTTAGAGGAACCTGCTCTCGTGGAAGGTGTCCTTGCCCGTGGCAGGGGGTTGGAACTGGGCGAGCTTTAAGGTCCCTTCCAATCCAAACTATTCCATGATCTATTTGTTCCTAAAGCCAGGGTTTGGGTCGCTAGTTTGCTGCTGTCTCTTTTCAAGGCTGGCTCTGCACAAGCCGGGTGATTCTGCCTTTTCATTTCAGGCCAAACCCAGCTTAATGAAATCCACAGGAAAATGCTGGTAACATGAAATACGAAAATGCAAACCACAAGGGCAGCTTGGTCCGTTTCCCAATGTACACATGTTCAAACACGGTTGTTTTCCAGGACTCCATTAGCACTTCTAGTGGGATGATGTAATAGCAAGAGAAAAAAAAAAGACAGACAAGGCTGTAGCTCCTCTGCTCCTCACTCAAGACCAGCAAAGCAATGGGGAGAAAAGATAAAGGAGAAAGATAATGCCCAGCCTCAGGCTGAAACTTCCACAATTTCATATTATAGCCCAAAATAAGAGCAGGGACTGCAGCGGAAACCCCCTCCATGGTGGTGATAATACAATCCACGCGCTGGCCAGGATGGGGTTGAAGAGGACCCTTCACAGCTTCCCCAATTTGGGTGGTGGGAAGAGCCACTTTGGGTACTTTAAAGCCTACTGCAAGACCAGAGGAACCCTTAACGTGCAGCTGCAGTCAAGCAGCAGATGTTTGCAGGAGGAGAGGGGGGAAAGGCTGCGGTTCACTAACGATTCTTTCCCTTCTAGAGGTCTCATCAACCCTGGACCGCCCCAGCAATGTTCATTAACATGAATTGCCACAGCCCAAGGAGCTGTTTGATAACGATAGCCAGGCTCTGAGCATTTCAGAGCCCGTGCACAAGACGGAAAGTCCTGTCTAAGGTTGGCAGGAAACAGCCACAGCGAGACCAGGCTCGCCACGAAATCTTTCCGTTGCTGGCAACCGGCCGTGTTCATGCTCCAGTTTAAAAGCCGCCGTGCTCCTGGCAGGCTCAACATGCATTGAAGCATCACGTAGCCTGTGGGGCAGCTGAAACCTACCCTGGCCTGGAAATGAGGGTAAAGAACTGCTTTAGGACACATGATGTGGGGTTTTAAGCTTGCTGGGTCTGAGTCACCTCGGCCACGTGTTCCCATGGGCTGCCTGTGGTTTACTCTGGAAGTCAGGAGTGACCCTCAATTAACTGGGGGTTATAATAAAGGAGGTTTAATTGAAAGAACCTTTCATTGAAGGAGCAGGAGGCAGAGGTGCTGTGACAGTAGAGAAGAACCCATGGGGCAGGTCACCCTATGAAGGGTGTTGGGGGGGATGTATATCACACTCTTGTTTCCCTGCCCAGGAGAAAAGGAAACTCGGCTTAAAACCAACCAAGAAACAAAATGAAAACACTGGGGGATTTATAGGAAAAGGGGCTGAGGGCAGTTGCTGCCAGGAGGAGAGGGTGACACGTGTTGGTGCTCCCTATGGAGCAGGACAGATGCCCGTCACAGAGGAGAAGGCAGAGAGAGCTCACATGTATAGGAAAGTGCCTTCTCCTCTTTCATGCCACACTCTTCCCAGGCTCTGCCAAAATCCCCTTCCAGCTTGGCCTGTTGAGCTCCAAACTGATTCAAACAACAAGGAGAGACCAGGGTGACCTGGTGAAAGCCCTGTGCTCACCTCTCGCATCCCACTCAGCAACATTGAAATGGAGGGCTCTAGTTCTGTTTTAAACACATTTGAACACCCAGGGCAAGAACAACCTGTTTCTATTTCCGGGCAGGGGTGTTTTTTGCCTCCCTTTGCTAGTAGGAAGCTGAGCTTTTTGCTCAGCATCTGCCTGCCTTATCAACTGAACCATGGGGTGAAGGAAGGTGTCAAGGCCAGGAAACAGCAGAGAAAGCCACACTGCACTTCTCCTCTGCAAGCTTCCTTCCTGCTGTTTACAGCTCTGCACCATCTTCCCAGCATCAACTATCTCCTTCCATCCAGCCTTAACTAAACATAACGATGCACACCCTCCCCTTCTGTATTTTTGTCCAGCTTCATGGTCAACACAGCAGAGGGAAACACCTCAGTTCAACTGCCTCTGCCATCTGGGGCTGTCTTTCTTGAAAGAGATAACAGTACATAAGGAAAAGAATAAAGCTTGCAAGAAATCAGAGCATGCCAGGGCAAGCCAAGCTGCTGGGGACATCTGGCAAAGGCTGGCTGGCCCCTGGTTCCCTCCCAAAGGGGACCTGGGGGGTGGGGGGGGAGCTCTAGCTGCAGGTTACCAAGCCTCAAACCTCAGAGCAAAGCATGGCCGTACCCCTACCAAACCACCCTACACCTCCCACCGCTGCAGCATCTACACTTCCATAAGGAGCTCTCTTTGCTGGGGAAGCCCCGGAGGCAAGCAGAGCATGGAAACACTGGGACACAACCAACCTCCCTTCAGCAGCTCCTGCAAGTCTCTCCAGCTCCATGCTGCCTGAAACCAGACCGGGGAAAGCAGGGATATGTATCACTTCCTGCATGACTGAATACTTTCCTTCCACGCTCTCCCATTTCTCCCAGCCACGTGTCAGAATGATGGAGCATCTCCTGCTGTGCTCGTTTTGAGATGGTTTTAATCAGCTCCAGCCAGCAACACAGGGATGAGCTGTGCCCAGTGAGTAAAGACTCCTTCAAGGATTGATAAGAGCCCTTAAATTATGCTGGCACAGCTTTGGGGCTGTAAAACACACCATCCCTCAGCAACCAGGTAAGAGGAGGCTGCTTTCTCATTGGAAACAGCATGGTTTTCTTGCTGAGTGAGTGTGAGCAGCACCAGGAGCTGGGTGTTACTGGGGAACACATGGATTGAACCATCTGACTTTTGCAACCAAGCCTTTGGCAACAGCATCTTTTCCTTCTATGAAAGCAGCCCTTGCTCTCACTGCAAGGGAAAGTCCCAGAGCTGGGTTTCCTTCACCATCTCTCACACTTCTAGGAATAAGCTGCCTCTTAAACCTAGGCAACATCCAGCAACTGGCCTTAAAGTAAGCTACACATGCCTGCCATTGCCACTAGCAGAGCAGTTAGGATTAGCTCTGACACTGCTCCTCCTTGCAAACACACTCACATTTCCCTCTCTTTATTCAGGTAGCTTGCTGCCGTTCAGATGAGCTTTGACTGTTATTAAGCTGCTTTACAAATGTCTTTTATTTCCCCATTTTAGCCTTGACACATCTCTCCCAGTGGCCACTTAAATCAGAGACACAGCTGAGGTCCCTTCTCTGGCCAGCATCTCCACACCCATGTGCTCCCAGCCCTAAAAGCCTCATCTTTAAGCAGCAGCAGAGAGAAATTCCTCTTCCCAGGACAGAAGGGAGGTGCTTGCTGAGGTAATGTGCTGCTTTTGGCCTCCCTTCCTTTGCTTTCACCATGCAAACAAAGCAACTGGTCCAGACTCGCAATGGACCACCAAGATGAAACAAGCTTTCATCACATAGGGCCTGTGTTAGCTTGACTCTGCAGAGGGAACAGCAGCACTTCAGTGGGTGAGGGTGAAGAAAACCTTCACCTTCAGCTATCAAGAAACTCTGGCTCAAAGAAGAGCTGCCCAAGGACTTGGGACCGCAAAGGAGGCATTGAGAAACACACATCTTAAAAGCAAAGGGGCTGGAGGCGACTCCTCACACGCAGTGTTATGAGTCACTTGAGGCAGTGATTTCCTCGTGTGGTTTGTCATACCTCTAGACAGCAAGAGATTGAGCAGAAAAGGGGTCCACCCATCTGAGGTTCACTGAAATCCCCTGGGGGAACTATGTGACACCACAGTTCAGAGGAACTGCTTAATGCCATGAACCACTTGCCCTTTACTGCATTGTGCTAAGTCACAGGACAGAAAACCCTTCACCTCTCCAACCTTGGGACCAAAAGGCTGCGAGAGACTCCATGCAAGGGTTCACTGCATCTCAGCACGATCACACCCTGGGATTCCTCACAAGCCTTGACACTGTCCGCAGCCGCCTTTTTCCTCCGTTTTAGGTTTATGGGCTGCATTCCTCATGTCAACTCCCTCCTTGGGCCATGACTCAACTCAGAAGGGCGATTTCCTTCCCCTCCTGACACACACAACCGTTTCCTCTGGTGCCAGCCCAGCTGCCTGCCAGCAGCTTAATCAACGTGCCCACAAAAACAGCTATTGAGCACTGAAGAAGCTTCCCTGCTTCTAGCACAGAGTTGGGGAGCCTGGAGAGCAGCAGCAGCATTCACAGGCCCATCCTGATCCCCTGCTTGGGGCTGCTCAACATCCGCAGCAAGCACAAGGAGAGGGGCGAGGAGGAAAGATGAACCACTGGGTAACATATCTGCAAAACCCTACCTTTCAAAGGCAATGTAAGAGTAATTAAAGAGATAAGCTTTAGCAGAAGGAAGCTAGCAGCTTTTTTCCTATTCAAACAGAAGGAATGGCACAGGGACTCATCCAGAAGCACAGCAGGTTTGGTCCAGCTATACATGACACAAACACAGGGCAGCCACAGTGCAGAGGACATGCCAAATAACCCGAATGAGATTTTAGTTTACCAAAGACCAAGAAATGGGATGTGAAAAGCCCCAGATTCACCTGGATTTGCTCCAGCCTCTCAGATAAAGCAGGACCAGGAATGGCACTGACAAAGGAGACATTTAACAGCCTTTGCACCCTGGTGAGGGGTTTCACACTGGCATAAACCTTAAATAAAGTAAGACTGAATCAGGGGAATACTGGAGTTAAAGAGCACTGCTGGAAGCACTACAAGTCAGATGCCAGGGTTGCAGCTGGAGAGAGGCCCGGGGGACTTCAGTCTTGCAATGCCACCTCGTGGAAATCACTGCAAGTCGCTGCCGCAGACACCCGAGCAGGAAGAGGTCTGTGCACAGCTTTAACATCTTCTCCTGCCTTTGGAATGTGTCGTTGTAACACCAAAACCTCTGATTTTTAAGTCCTTCACAGGGCAAGAGGAACTTAGCACAACTCACAAGCTCCCAGAGACAGACAGTGATTCCTCCTACACCACAGAAATAGCATTAAAATACAGGTGTATTTGGAAAGGCACATCAAACATCCAAAGAATTCAATTCAGGACTGCAACAACTTCTAATTTAAGCTATCACTCTGATGAATTTTGACTCTGTTAAGCCTGTTCACTGTCACTGTGCTTGTGGAAGCATTCATGTGTAATTAATCGATGTACCTTTGGAATTTAAGCACATCCCAGCATTAAATTGAAGTGCCAAGATGTGTTCTGCAGATTGTTATTGAGGTAAACATGATGGGGAGAGACAGTGCCTTAGACCAGATTAACCAACATCACTGAAGACAGACACACAAGGAAAGCTTCCAGATCCACAAGCCCTTCACCTTTAAATCAAGGCACAGGCAAGGAATCAAGTGATATCCGTTTAGTGTCCAGCAACTCTATAGCTTGGTGAGCATGAGGAAAAGGACGTGAAGTGAGGTAGCACCCAAAACCTGAAGATTAAGATGCTGCCTTCAAAGCAGCAATGACCTACTGCTCCCCCAGCTCTGCTGCTGCCAAACTACAACCAGAGCAGGCAGAAACACATGGAGCAGCATCACAGCCATGTCACCCTCCTGGGACCCCCATGCTCACCGCTCAGCTCTGGAGGAGGGTAGAGGTGATATGTTTTGTAAATGTCATTGTGCATCTGCAGCTCCAACTTTGTGTGTTTCTTCAGCAGCTCCAACAGCTTCTCCTCCTGGAAAGGAGTCTTTTCCAGGATAACTAAAGCATCTGTACCCTCTCCAGAGGGGCCGGTCACCTGGAATATGAACCGATATAGCTGCTGGTGACATGGATCCAGTTTGAGGCCAGGACATGAGGCCCCACAGCAGACACACTGCAGTCCCTCAATTCTTGTACACAAACCCCTCCAGGACCAACCAACCATCCAAAAATAAAGGCACGTGTGGCTTGAGGCACAGCAAGAATCTGCCACCCATAAGGGAGGTTTCTGACGGGGAGCACAGGATGTGGACAATGTCTCAGCCCATCTACACCTCCCTGGATGCTCCCATCACCCACAGCCGCATTCCCACTGACCCACATCGCTGATTTCATCTCAGATACTCTCAGGTATGGGGCTGTCAGAGGGTCAGGATGAGGACACGGGCAGGCAGCCCCTTTTACACTGCAGCTTGTGCCCCTGCCCATGGGAGGAGGTTGGAACTGGATGAGCTTTAAGGCCCCTTCTAACCCAAACCACTCTGGGATTCATTAATTTCTCTTCTATGGTACCCTTTTGACTTTACCTTTTATAGGTATCGATATGCCTGTCCTATCTACATCCCAGAGCTACCATAATGCTTGCAGATCAATGCCGCTTCACTACCAGGCACGACAAACCTGCTCTCGGGGCTAGAAGCAACACCGGTACTAAAACAAACGTCCTCAGTACATTGAAGTAAGCCTTCCAGCGCTGGAAGCGGCCGCATCCTGCCACCCTCCGGCCCTTCCCTTTGCCCGGCTTTGGGCAGCACCGGGCTGGAAAAGCGAGTAAATGGGGACACAGGGGGGATAACGTGGGAATAACGGCACGGATCGAACGCGGTCCCCGCCACGCGCTCCGGTTGGGGGAGTGGTCTCGTCGCGGGGGGCGTGGCCTGCCTTGCAGTCACCGCCGCGGAAGGCGGGGCCAGCGCTCAGCGCGGTAAATAGCGATGCGTGTACCCGGTCCTACCCCCCCCCCCCCAAACCCCGCCTCCCCCC